>CM033469.1:116482449-116508842 GCA_019447015.1 Hymenochirus boettgeri | reverse complement strand
ATGATAAGGTGACCATGCTCCTGGCCGATAACAACACATATGAGGCTTTAACAAGGGATCCCACCAGCCGTTACAAGAAAAGAGTCATAGACTTACTACAACAGCTTCAAAAGGATAAAGCCATTGACCGAGCAATGTATCATCGCCTCTACCCTGGTGAGGCACATCCATGCATATATGGACTCCCAAAGATACATAAGGAAGGGGCCCCACTAAGACCTATAGTCAGCAGCATCAACTCGGTAACATACAAGGTGGCAAAATATCTAGCTAACATCTTAGGACCTTTGGTGGGAAGTTCTAAGCATCACATCCAGAACTCTCAGGATTTCACCAACAAGATTGAAGATATAGTACTCGGTGTAGAAGAAACTATGGTGTCCTATGATGTGACATCTCTCTTCACTTGTATACCCACCAAGGAGGCTGTTGACATGGTGAGAAAACGGCTGGGCCAAGACAGCACTCTTACCAGCAGAACTGATCTCAACCCAGAACAGGTGTGTTCCTTGTTGGACTTGTGCCTGAATACCACCTATTTCAAATACAGGGATAAGTTCTATAAGCAAAAACATGGATGTGCTATGGGATCTCCAGTTTCACCTATTGTGGCCAACCTTTACATGGAGGAGGTAGAAACACAGGCGCTTAATACCTTTAAGGGCATAGCACCCAGCCACTGGTTCAGATATGTTGATGACACCTGGGTTAAAATCCACCAGAAGGAAGTACAAGCTTTCACAGAACACATTAATGCGGTGGACCAAAACATTAAATTCACAAGGGAAGAGGTACAAAACAACAAACTGGCTTTCTTGGACTGCTTGGTAGAAGTTAAGGAAAATGGTAAACTGGAAGTAGAGGTTTACAGAAAACCAACACACACAGATCAGTATTTGAGGTTTGACTCCCACCACCCTTTAGATCACAAGCTGGGGGTCATCAGAACCCTGCAACACAGAGCCGAGAACATCCCCACTAGCACAGAGGCGAAGGCTAAAGAAATTTATTCTAGCTTTGGCCTGCTATAATCTGCGTCCTTTTACAAGTTTGTTATCTTCAACATTGCCTTCTGTATAACAATCAGTTACAACTCGCCGAGAACTGTAATTCTATGCTAGTTTTCTAATTCTAATTTCTAGTTTCATATGTGATACCCAATTTCAATAAGCAATTCCTTGCCAGTTTCTGTGGATCAAACTATGCAATAAACTACCATAAAAAATATGTAAAATGAATCAAGGGGAAGTTAATATGGATTCTTGTCACAATAGCTTTATATGCCACATTTTGCATTGTGGCGATCATATAACATAAATACCATATTCTGCAGGGGAAAAAGAAGTTGTTGTAGATCTGATGTTTTGTTCAGAATTGAACAAGGGTCTGGGACTTTTTGTTAAAGATGATGAAGATGATTTCAAGGGTTTTTATGATGATGAGAATTTTGTTCGCTGCCATATAACCCAATAAGTTAAGCGATTCTGTCAGCATTTCTGAGTTGGAGGGATGAGGTTGGCAGTGTTTTCCTGAGTGTATGGATGGCTTGAACTGCTGTCTGTCCAATGTGTTTATTGCCAAGTTATAACTCCCTCTTGCACTTCTATAAGTCTGAAATATTTGGAGTTTACACAGTGAACAATATCTCTTTGTTAAGGTAGTCCTTTCTGTTTCGGTTAAATTACATTTTGGTTTGCAGCCTTTGTTCCATGCGTATAATCCATGGAACATTTCAGAGTTTGGATTGTGAGTTATTTTTGCACCTAGAACCTGCCAGTCAGAAGCTTTTGGCACCTTCAAGGCTACTAATACACAATAAATACTGGCAGAGACACAATAGTTATTTTTGACTCATTTCTAACTAGGCTCTGCATTGTACATAAAATGGCTGGTTGCTCACTTTTCATTTTAGCACTGTCGCTGTCTAAATAAATCCAGGTTGAATCTATAGGTTTTTGGGGGGCAGAAATTGCACAAAGAAACAGGTTTCCAATTATGTTAAAAAAGAAAAAAAAAACATCATTAATGTCATATTGTTTGTTTATTAATTTTTATGAAACACGGGACACTTTAATGATAGCAGCTATATTTAGATATGTTTCCAATAATCATACTGGTATCATAAAAACCTTGAACAATGTAACTTATATCTTTATTTGTAGTAGTCTGCTGGAACCTTTTTTATCATCCATTTTAATCTGTTTACGTTATTTTCCATTGAACAACCCACCTGAATCCTCTAGTAGGTGCAGTATCCCCATGCAGTATCCCATTTTGTGAAATGTTTGGTGTATTATATATAACAGATAGTGGGGATTATCTGCAGCAGTCTGCAGCACAAGCAATGTAAAAGAGATACTGTAAGATAAAAACAATACTTGGGCTTTCTAGTTGCTGTCTTGGTCTTATAACCATTCAAAGGATGGTCAGATTGGTAATATAATATGTTATCTGGCACTATGTACACTACTGCATTGAGGTCTTAACATGCCTGATCGGTTTATTAAATATAGCAAATTATAAGAACAACATTTAAAAATAGTGCATAGGCTCTACATGCAATATATATAGATGCAGTCTAACCTCTCTACTGTTATGATATCAATATTGACACGTTTTGCAGTTTAAACTATGGAATGGGTTCAGTCTTATTCTGTATAAAATAATCTAATCTTTCTCTGTTTAGCAACAAGCAGAACCTGCAAGTCCTTCGGTCTTCCCCCTTCTCGGCAAGTCATTCGATACACTGAGTGAAACTGTTGCCCGTTTGAGACTGTGAAGACGTAATAAGATATCTTGAACCAGAACAAGTTTAATTTGGACATAGAAGAGTTATATAGACCACCATGGCAGTTGCTTGAAAAGCCTATATGTTCGGGAGAAAAAACAAAGGTATGTCTTGTTAGTCCTTTGATGCTTTGTAATGGCTTGTTTGGTTATTAAATATTCAATTTTAAACTCTTTTTTTTTCTTCCATTCTTCTTAAATAAAATAAGCTATTTGCAATAATAGCGTATTCTGTGCAAAGACATTCCTTTTCCTAAAAGCGTATGTATACATGGAAATGGGAGATTCACTCTTCACGAGTTCTCCATAATCAGTGATAGTACTGTATGGTACTAGAGCCAATGGTAAACAGTGCCAACTAATGATAAGTCACAAGTTACTCTTATTCGCATGATGTTGCAATTGCAAGAAAAATACTATTTGTTGAAAATACAATACTATTTTTAAATTCCATGAATAAAAGGATTTTTCACTGTAAAGTTCCGTAGTGTATTGTTTGTAAATGTAATTTATGTCACAAAGCTGAAAATGTATGTTTGATTATTATTACTGTAAGTTTGTGATGTTGCACCTAAGAAAGGGCCAAATAAGGCCAAATCAAATTTGTTGTTACACTCCAATGTTATCTTCCTGTATCTGTTATTTTTCTCTTTTAACTGGCTTGCATGCTGTAACTTTTAGCCTTCATACACACAAAAAGCAAACCTAATTTTCCAATGCATTGCGTGCATTTTTTTGCACACTTTGATGCATCGTAGGTTCTGCTTTTACGGGCATTTGTAATTTAATGCTTTGACAGTGGAAATGACACTTAAAAATAGCAAAGAAAAAGTCCAGGTATTTATGGGTAAAACCAAGTGCTCTATGGTAGTTTTGGATTGGCACAGAAAAAGCTTGAATAACTTTAATGTATACACTTGAGTATAAGCCAAGATTTTCATGCTTTAAATTAACCTTAAAACCTAATCTCGGCTTATACTCGGGTCAGTCCTAATTTAGATCCAATGCAGCAATTGCGAGTATTAACCAGTAGGTGGCACTGTGTTAAAAAATCCTTCACCTGCATAGAAAGTTACAGAAGTAGCTGATCTGCCCTTACATTTCTTCCTGCTTCCTGTAGTCTGGTCTGCTGGACTCACTCAGCACTGCACTGTCACTGCCATCTGGTGACAGTAAATCTGATGGGTCTTCTCAGTTTGGGCAAAAATATGCTGCTAGTTCAGTGCAAATGACAGCTTAAAACTACAACTCTCAGGGACACTTTTAACTATTGGGGTCAGAGTGCCCTTTACTATATGGGGTCAGAGTGCCCTTTACTATATGGGGGTCAGAATGCCCTTTACTATATGGGGTCAGAGTGCCCTTTACTAGTGGGGGTCAGAGTGCCCTTTACTATATGGTGGTACCTCGACTTATACTCAGATTGACTTATACTCGAGTATATACGGTAAATATGGCCACTGAATCTCAATTAAAAAAAAATATTATTGGCAACCCAAGAAAATCCCATTTCTAATACAGTGGAACCTTTACAATGCATGGTAATACATTTTGTACTAGTATATTCTTATGCAGTGTGAGTAGTACAAAGGTTATATATGGTACCTGCGCCATATGACATTGTAGAGGCATGCTACTTTTTAGGTTGTTTCTTAGAGATTACAGTTATCCTAGGAAGCTATTAAAGCTGTAGTGAAGAAGCATTAAATCCTACAGAGATGGCAATGGGTGACTGCTGAGATTTAAGGGATTTTTTGTGGTACAGTATATTTCATAACTAGGTAACATTGAATGATTATTGCATTAGAATATCTGTTTGCAAAGTTGCACAATACATTTCTTATTTCTTTGAAGTGCGTTTGGGGTGCCGGTCCCCCCTTTACCAGTACCACTTCTGATACATTTGCTCCCCTGATCACTGCCAGGTACTCTCTGTTTAGCTTTTTCCGTGCATGGACTCTGACCATTTAACTAAGGATACTTACTGTAGGCTATGGGGTAATATTGTTGTTATTATACCTATGTGGTGTTCTGGTTTATCCAACTTGGGGTAGGGACCCTAGAGGCTATTTTTAACCTTTAACTCTATATGCACTTTTGAAGTTTCAATACGCTTTTATCTTGTATTTAATAAGGTTACATTTAAGTGAGCCTATTTCCCTTCTGTCTCTTATAATATAGTGATTCGAAGTTTCGAAAGGCTCCAATAATCTAGGAATTTGCATATGTATAACATTTGGAGAATAGCATCAGCTTGGTTTGCATGCTTCTACATTGCTACAAATATCTTTACTATCTGATGAGCAAAGGTACCACCTGTAAAAGAGTGACTGATCATTAAAAAATGAATTGATTATATTTTTCTATCATTGTACCTACTATATTCGGGGGAAATCTACTGAGAGTATACTTGTGTCTTGGGTTGTATTCCGATCAGGTCTTACCCCTTACTTGACTGGAACAGGAGCAAAAGAAAAAAAAACACAAAAGAGAAGTATTAAATCTCCACAATTATTTTATTATTAGTTAGACTAACCCTTTGTAAATGGGAATACAACACTGGATTCCCCAGTGGTGTCTAACAAGCCTTGAGATTGAGCTACAATCTTTGGAAGGCATTTATATATTTACATTATTTGTTTGATGTATATATATATTGTTTAGGTGAGTTAGGCACAGCAAATCTATAATGCCCAATTTACTCTGCTAGTATTACATTCAAATTTCCACCAGAGGAAATGGATGAAATGAAACAATGGATGCCCATTCTAGAACAGGAGTATGAAAGAAACTCTTTATGTCATGGGAACAACTTGACTAATTAAAAGTTTTGTAAAATGAGCTAAGTGAACTGAGGCTTATAATAAATGCATATGAAAAAGAGGGACATTGGTCAAGACTGATACAGAGAATTATACAGGATTTATATGTTTTGTAAAACAACACACAATAAGGTGAATCTCTCTCAGTTAAGTTCAAACCCGAGCACATTGTTAATGAAAGAATGTGCCTCAAGGCACTGTCATCAGACAACTCGATAAATACTATTTTTTATTTGATTTCCACAATTTTTCTTCAAGCCCCATCAGGCCCTTGACACTTCAAATGACAGACAAAGTTTACTTACAAAATGTGCCTACTAATTAGCTTTATCAACACGGACATTTCTAATCAATGCAGTTGTTTAAACTGTCATTTTCCAACAAAAATGTATTTGCCTTCCAGATTCACATTCACAGTAACTCCCCACAGAAAGTGATATAAAGTATTTTGTTATAGTGTTTAATGCTGTGAGATTTAACATTACTCTCATAAACCTAAATAAGAGCCACAAGATAAACTAGTATAGTCCTCTCCTCTCATGCACATAGGTGGTTGCATTCATGTGTGGCTTTTAAAGGGCATGATCACCCTCAAATAAATTAAAAATTATAAATATAGTTAGAAAGCTGGCAGATGTGGACTAACATTTTATGGAGCAAATGTTCTTCTTTCCTTCTCTTTTCTTCTCAAAAGGTCTCCACCTCCTCTCCAAGTTCTTTCACGCTTTCCACATACTCAGAGGAAGCATCTAGGGAATAGCATTCAGTCATTGGCTGTGGTGTCAACTGTCATATCTTCCACTCACACAGCTGCTAACTGGAAAAAAACTGAAAGAAATATATCAGAACATTGGGCAGCATTTGAGGTTATTCCACATCACTTTCTAACTATTCTAGTTTTGGGTTGGGGGTGATTTTATATAATATATTGTTTATTATTTAAACAATTTACTATATAAACAAATTCTGGCTTATCACATGTGCTTTTATTTCTGACTTTCCCAACTGCAAAAGCTATATCTCTGCTTCTATCTTCATGCTAACCTCTATTGCTCTAAACATACAACACCACCAAAAATGATTATGGATAGAAGGCAAAATAAATTTAGGGTTGTATTTTAATAGAGGTTCAGGTTCTCATTGTATAATCTGAACGGATTTTTATTATCTCATTAACTTGAAAACATCTGAGTTATACATCCTATATACCTGGAATGTCCATGTTAATTACTAGAGATGGACCCGAATCTGAACCCAAACCTGGTTCTGAATCAGTTTTTACAGATCCCCAGGCTCAAACTTTGAGGATTTTCTGAACCTCTGAACTTTTTGAAAATTATGAAAATTGCTAGAAATTCCTAGAATTTTTGAATTCATAAATTTTTGAAAATACTAATAAAAGTGGAATGCCAAAAACAGGATACGCATGAAGTTATGAGTAAAACCAAGTTGCTTTATGGCAGTGTTTGGGTCCGCACAGAAAAAGTTTGAATTACTTTAATATGGCTACTTAATGTCAATTTATTGCCAACCCGAGAAAATATTTCATACAGTGGAACCTTTACAATGCATAGTAATAAATTTGGTAATAGATGTTTCTTTACTAGTATATTCTTATGCAGTATGAGTAGTACAAAAGTTATATACGGTACCACTGCTCATAATGACATTGTTGAGCCATGCTACTTTTTACAAATTAAAGTGCTACATGCAGAGAAACTAAGATCGCACTTGATCTTAAACAGGGTGTTTCTTAGAGATTACAGTTATCCTAGGAAGCTATATAACTATCAAAGCGTAGTGAAGCATTAAATCCCACATCCACCAGAACTCAGGCTGTGGATTTTTCAGAAACTCCACTATTTTTGAAAATTTCTGAAAATTCCTAAGATTTTCAATTTCATAAATTTGTGGAATGCCAAAACAGGATTCGCATGAGTTACCGGTACTGGACCGTGTTTTTCTTAAGATTTTTGGCATTCCATTTCCCAAGTTCCGAGCCTTACAGTAAGTACCATTGTTGTTAATACTTTCATTTTATGCAGAATTTTCAATTTTATATAACTTTGACTTCAATGGGCCTGCTTGTGATTTTCAAATTTTTGGATTTTTTGCAAAATCCATGAATCTGCAGCCAAACCGATTTCAGTGAGTTTGGCCATCTTTATTAATTAAACTTTACTTAATAACTAATAATATTAACTAAAAACAAACTTTTCTGTAGACAAAACAGATTTTCTATACTTTTATTATTTTTTATTTTTATTGCATATCATTTTAATAAAGTTGTTCACTAAGAGAAGAAAAGGGACTTTTGAGGCAAAGAACTGGAATTACATTACAGATTTCAAAAGGCACTCTTTTAAAAGTTACATTTGGGACCACTTCACACGTCTTGCTCCTTATATTATTTCAGTTTTTATATGTGTGTATGGTAAATATTATTCTGTTCATCCACCAGCTAAATTTCCTTTTGGAAAGTGATTATTATATGGTCTGTTTTGTCTGGTGACCCCTTACAAGATTATCTATTAGGATATCAACTTTTTCTAATGCTTTGTGTCTTTTATTTATTTTTTTTTTTTTAACAGTTGTGGATTTAAACTTGCTAAGGGAAGAAGTCACATTGTATAGCTGTAACCCAAGGAACTATTCATTGTTTTTAAGGGAAGAACTGAAGCGTACTGAGTTATTTCTGGCCCAGGTTGTCTGCTGGTAAAGCGCTGTGGGGAAAATTGTGCATGCTGCAATTACATATGCAGTGAGTGCCAATGTATGCCCACAAAGTCACCAAGAAGTATCATGAGGTAATTTTTTTAACTAATAATACATAACCTACTTCTTGATACTCTCTAATGTTAGTGTTTTCTGCTACTATCTCAGTTTTTAGTTTTTCTTGCCAGGCTCAACACATACATAAAACTGTATTTAATTACTTTTAATGTAAAACATATACCCCAGTGCTTTAAGTCAGCTTACATCCATTCACATCAGCAATACCTTAGTGCCACAAAATTTTCCAATGGATCTAGGATTTAAGGCATTACCATGCTTTTTTAAAAAAAATAAATGTAACACTCTGATCAGTATCCAAGACCATCACCAGAGATAACTTGCATAACCACTAGTCAGTCAGAACCCACACAGATCCATTTATAACCACTTTCTTCATCAATAGCCAAGCCCCCATCTGTACCCAAGCCACCGTTTGCTGGAGGCTAGAAACACCTCACCAGAGTAAGGACAGCGAAGACGAGCATAAACGGGAAAACGTCCAGGACTCAATACCAAGAACAGAACCACGAACTAGGGAGAACAACAAGTTATATAGGGCAATGAGGCCAGAGAAACAGGAACTTAAAAAAAGGGGAGAGGAACCAAGAGAAAAGAGCCGCCAGAACCTGATTTACGGTGTGAATTTTCAGCCAACCCTGCTTTTAACCATTAAGCGAATTACTTCTGGAAACAAGTTTTCCAGAGGAAAAAAGAGCATTTACAATATTGAAGGTGAGTTAAGGAAAGGCTGATATGGTACATCAAATGTGCCCATACACCTTGCCTACTCAGGGAAACCCTGTGAAATCTGGCAGGATTTTATTGATTTCAGCAAGATTTACAGGGCATAACTGATTGTCCACAATTGCGACAACTACACCACCATTGGATTGTAGTCCAGACTCAAATTGATTGGTACGTCTTCCTTTACATCAATACATGGGTACAGGAGGTTAGTTGGGTACATGTATGTGGGTTGTGTGTATTGCAGTGAAATATTTCCTGCAATATGTGATGGCAGTCACATATGTATGGCTACTTTATTTCTCCAGCCTCATGTGAAACTTTGAAGGTAAATTTTATCCTCAATACTCCTCATACCAGACTAATAAATTATCTTAATGATTACCTAGGCAATTAGGCATTATCTGCTGTTTTTCAATTCTGATGCTAACAAATACCTTTAGAACACTCCATTTATTTATGCTTCTTCCCACAGTCCTTCTAGTGATATAATCCCCATTCAATTTTATGTGGTTGTTTTTACATAAACATTTGGCTCACAGGGAGGTGTTAACTGAAGCAGAGAAGCTTGAGAAGAAGCAGTAACCACAATCACATTTTTTTGGTAATTGATAGCATTGAAACATAAAATTACCTGATCTGATTTATTATTAGGTCTTTAAACTATTGAAAGTATAAGGCAGTAATTCTTCTTCTCCTTTAAATTATAGAAAGTATGAAAGTCCTGTTTTAGGTTTAGCTTAGGTTTGTTTTAGTACAATTTTGTAATTGTATGAAAGGTGGTCTTCCTAAAAATAACAATGAAAAATGAATGCTTTTACCAAATACCAGTACCGAAATACTGGTCAGTATCGGTCTTTACAATATGGTGAAAATTTTCATTGTGGCCAAAATTAACACCGTGTTTGGAAAAAAAAAAGTTCAACAACGATGATCATTATTGGTAATTACCAATTACCAAGTAATCATTAGAGATGTCCGAACTTCGCAAAATCTGGTCCGTTCGAGGATCCGCGAATTTTCGAAAAAATTAAAAAATTTGAAAATCCGCGAGCGGACCCGTTAAAATTAAAAATACCCTTGAAATAACGAGATTTTCCGTATTTTCGAAAATTTTCGAAATTACGAGTTTTCACGTATTTTCGGGAATATGTATAGTATAGTAATCCTCGTAATTTCGAAAATTTTCGAAAATACGTATGTATGGAATTAAGAGAATCCTTGTATTTTCAAAATTTTTCGAAAATACATGAAAACTCGTAATTTCGAAAATTTTCGAAAATACGAAAAATCCGCGAATCGGAAGTTCGGAAGTGGAAAATCCGGAAAATCCGCCGTTCGCGAACGGGATAAATCCGGGCGGATCCGGGTTCGGATCCGCGAACCGGTCATCCCTAGTAATCATAAATACTGTCCACAAGTAAACAGAGAATGTGCGGCCTGTGTTCTGACTAGGTTTTAGGCCAACCAGGAAATCTTTTTCCTGCTGAGCTATGGGCCCACTGTGGGATCACCCGTAACCTGGTGAGTTAGTCCAATACTGGTGGCACCTTTCTGTCTCTATCCTTCTTAATTTTAGTATTATAACATGCAAAACATTTTTCTCTCTTGTACACCTTTTGACACTGCCAATGACCTAAGTGTCTTTAAAGCAGATATTTATGTCAGAAGGCTTTTCACTCTCCTTTTATAGGGATTTAAACCACCTTTTTGGAAGGGCTTGCTGAATGTTGCACATCACTGGGTAGAGTACTATTAGTAAGCTTACTAATGCACAGTTATTCATTTCTCTTGTAAAACCACACATTTTAGGTTCTGCAGCTTAAAAAAGACATGGAATGAAAAGTTTGCAAAAATCATTTACAGATGTGGTTTTGGAACCCATGAAGAATGTGCTTGTATGTGCAAGGGTAACACTGAAGGATAACCAGTAAACAAAGGAATCAAATCTTAAAAGCACTGGCAGTGCCTGCTGGGGAAAAATAAACATTGTTTTTACACTGTAACTTGAAGTCCAGTCCTGTTTCAAAGCCTTTCAAAAATAATAAAGGAACAATGTATTAAGATGGAAAGAAACTCTAGGTGCATATACCTATATACATTGGAAATCCAAAATCGCCATAACAGAGGTCAATCAATGGGCGTGTCTGATGTGATGTCAAGTAACTTAGAACTGTCATCAACTTGACAACCGCATTGTGTCTTATCCTTGTTTTCTGAGTTCTGCTATGAAAACCAAACTCAAAACGTTCCATTTGGTGCTCAATTTTCTAGAGCATGATATGTATTTATAAGGAAAATGTTCCGTTTTGCCTTTCTCATTATCTGAACTACATTTGGACCAACCCATGCATAAACAGTTATCTTTATCAGTTAAAATGTAATTTGACATTATTGCTTTTCTGATTTTTGTACATTTTATCACATCTGATATAGCATTTAATTGTTTTCCATACTGTGTTAAGTGTATCTGTGTTTCCTAGTTATTTATAATGCTGTGTTTTTTTAGCATTTTTTTTTTAGATTTTCATTTGTTAAAGATTCATCTGGATTATGATAAATTTAAAAAAAAAAGACTATTTTATATGGTGCTAAGCATTAAGTTATCTGGGATTCAAGTTTTAAAGTAAACTAGCAGACACAAAGGATATATTGATACTGGACTGCTACTCACAGTACTCTTAAATGTATATATTAACTTAATTATGTTTTTTAAGAACTTTTTTTTATTTTACAAAAACATCTTGGATTTGCTTTGCTTTGTATTTCAGTTTTTTTTTTTATAAACTGATTAAATCCGTCCGTATTGGAAAGTAATCATTGTTTGATCTAGGTGAAGTGCTCTGTGCTATTATTAATTGGAAAATGGAGATATTGTCTGAATAGTGCAAATTGATATCTAGAGCAAGCTATATGCTGCCATGAGCTTTATGTAAATATAGTGGACAAAAGAGCCCATTCATGAAAACAACCAGAATGTGAATGTGGATTTTGTCAGTGTCAAGAGCAAATATAAACTCTAACTCCTGCAGTTCTGGATATGCTTTATGAATGTTTTTTGCCGTTCTTGGTTTCCCCATATCCTAATGGGGCCCATACATGAACAAATCCCAATCATATGATCCCAATATCATATGCTCGTTCGTTCGGTATGGGCAATGTACAATCGTTGCACAAAAATATTTTAATCGGCCCAATGGAAACATTTTTGCCGTCCGATCTTACAACTGGGATTTGTTGGTGTATTTGGTGGGGGCCCCCATTATTAGTGTCATTAAAATTGGGAGATATGCTCCAAATTAAATATATATCCCCTCTTTTTTAAGAGAGAGGGCAGTGCATAATAATATAAAGATGAAATCAAACTCTTGTTTTATTGTTAAATATTGCCCATGTTTTTTATTGCATTTCCCACATTTTGAATCTTAAAAAGTATTTGTTCCCTTATTTGCACTTGTTTTTTTTAAGTCTTCAAATGAAACATCAGATATAGGTAAATCACCCTCTAAACCCCAATAGCAGAATAGGTAAATAAGAAAGCAGACAGATGTAGGATTACCCTGTTATATACAGCAAAATGATGTTTCTCCCCTTCTCTCTGCCTCTTCAAGCTTGCATATGCTCAGAGGAAGCCACTAGGGAACAGCATTCAGTCATTGGGCTGTGATATCAACTGACAGCTGTTAACCAAGAAGAAAAAATAGAGGTAACAGAATATTGGGCAGCATTTCAGCTAAGGCTTAAGGGTTCGTTCACACTATCGAAGTGCTGTAAAACATGATACCGCATATGCGTTTTCAGAGACATACATATGCCACCCATAAGGGAGGGGGGCGGGTACAAAGATAGCCCTGACAAGTACCGTGATTAGCTGTTTTTACCCGTATGTAAGTTAAGTGTTGTGCAATCATCTATTTTAATTACTACTGCTCTACTGCTCCGTTACCGGTGTTATAAACAGCTGATTGTGCGCACCTTTATCTACGTATGCGCAATCAGCAGTTTAAAAACAGCAGATTGCAGTATCAGGCCTGGTGTTGGGGAGGGGTGTCAGGCTCTAGCCGAAACTTGTCCATTTCTGTCTACATCGTGCAAAGTGCTGCAGCCAGGGCCGTTTCATCCATTTTAGTGTCCTAGGTGCCCTCGCACCTACGTGTGCCCCCCCCCCAAAAAAAAACTTGGCCTGTGAAACTACAGCTGGGTTTCTTCCTTCTGACACTGTCCACTGCTGCTGTTCTTTATAGTGGGAGGCTTTACTAGTTGGTACGTTTGTGCATATCGTATACAGCGACACTGACCACCAGAAATACTGATTGGAAGGACAGGATAGGTTTCAGGGATGTGCGGTATGTGGCACTAGTGTTTTCCACAGAAATTGTTTCCACCGGGTAGGACAGAACAGGGAAATTTGGTGAGATCTGAGATTCTCTTTCAGTGCCAGCAGATTTTGGCATTAATAATTTTAGTGCCAGCATACTTTACTATTAACACTTTCCGTGCCAGCCTTTTTCAGTATTGCTATCCCCTTCAGTGCCAGCAAGTATTACCATTAACTCTTCAATGCCAACAGACTTTCCTATTAATACTTTAAGTGCTAACATTTTAACAGGGTATTGCCACTAACCCTTCAGTGCCAGCACTTTCCCAGAGTACTGCCATTAACACTTGCAGTGCCAGCACAGTATTACCTTTAACCCTTTCAGCTGCCAGCATTGACATGATATACAGTATGTACCTCTTTCCTCATGTCTCCACCATTGAATTGTTCTCACCTACTCTAAGTTCTAATTGGAGAGTTGGGTGGAAGGAAAAAGAGGCAGGGAAGGGATCTCATGGCTGCTAGTCAGGGGCCACTGTTATAAAGTCTGCAGCACTTTTACCTGGCATTTTAGAACTGTTCTCCTCAGTCCTATTAGCTGAGCTCATCCTCCCCCTCCTTCTTTCACCTTCACTTCATTTGCAAATTTTAACTTTGTTCTATGTAGAGTGTGTGGAGTTCAGGCTCTGTACTCGATACAATGTTGCAAATTACAGCTGAACAAGGAGAGCAGTTCTGAAACTGAAAGTAAAAGCTGACAGGGAGATGCTAGGGAGAAGACTAGCGTCCTGGATCAAATAGGCTCCCTAGTTCTTTGCCTAGGTGGCCTATGCCTAAAACGTCCCTGCATGCAGCTGTTCGTATTGCAGCAATATTTACCCATTGCACTGGGGAGAACAGTACACATTAAATTGCACAGAACAATAAATGCCTCTGTGTTATCACATACAAAGGGTCTTAAGGGGTTAAAGTCCTGCTAACTAATTTACGATTGATTAGTGTGACTTTAACCCTGGGTTGCAGCGACTGTGTGCGTATCGCATTCTCGCAGCCCCTGCACCTATTTACCAGAGGCTGCGTGACTCTTTTAGTGTAAGTATTAAATGCTAGCTGACGTGATATACATAAGTTGGGTTATGATTCACCCAGAGCCCCACAGCCTCGATATCAGGGCTTGGGGGATGATTTACCTGTATACAATATTTTATTTGAAGGGTGGACTTGCCCTTTTTAGGCTGAGAAACTATTACACTGGTTTTATCAACTTCATTGAAATTCTACTTGAGAACATTTGTAATGCAAAGATGAGTGTGAGTGGTTATGTTTTGGTAAATGCCTATTCTACTGTATGTAAAGAGTAAATTAAAGAAATTCAATTTCAGTGGAAAATCCATAAATTTACTTTCTGCATTTCTTAGAAGCTGAAGCTATATTTAACCTATATTTAAAACACTGTAAATACAATAGTGTTGCGTTGTATTCATTTTTAGAACAGTAATGGTAATAAAACAAAATTAATAAAATATGCTTGTTCCTTAGGATATCTGTTCTGTAGGTATAACAAGTAGAGATTACCAAAACTGTTAATTTTTTTTCTGACAGTGATTCCACGGAACCTGTTAAAAGTTCTGAAAATCCCAAATGAATTAAAATTTTCTACATTTTTGATTGCAATTTTCAAATATTCGATAGCATATTTCAATCTAATTTTTGATTTTCTAATATTCAATTCTCGATTTTTCGATGATATATGTTGGTAAAATTCTGGCAAAATTTCAAAACCGGTAGTTCCAGATTGAAACCAGGTTCATTTCAAAACCGTAAAGGATTATATAGGATTTCTAATTTTGTGATGTTCACGTTGGTTTGGTGGAATGTATAAAACAGCATTACTCTTGAAAACATTAACAGGGAGATTCAATAAAAGTTCTTATCGTTTAAAAGTGGTGCTAATTTTGCCCCAACCAATCAGATGTTAACTTTCAATATGTTAAGTAAGATATAATTGGTTGGGGCAAAATTAGCACCACTTTTAACAATAAGAACTTTTATTGAATAACCCTGTAAGTCCTTTATAGCATAATTCACTGCAATTTAAGATGTTGTGATGTTTTTCTAATCTGCACACATTTTCTTCTAGATTTTATTCATTGCTGGAAAAATTGGTTCAAATCAGGTATCACACAATGGGGTGAGCAGCTAAGATCAGCCATTTTCCTGACTACTAAGGATAAAGTCGTATAAAATATAAAGTGTTTACCTATCTCCTGAAGATTATTGATCCAGTATTAACCATGATTCGGTACTAACACTGATACAATTCTCACATGCTTCACATCCTGTTTTGCGTGTGAGAATTGCATGGCTACAACGTTTGTGCTGCACACTGTTTTTGTGCATGCAATTTAGTTTTTTGTACGGATCGCTTGTGCTCTGTTGACAGAATATTGGGCAAATTCCATTGCAAAAAAGGGTAATGCACATGAAACGCAACGCGTTACTGTCTATGGATAGTGTGGCTGCTGTGCCAGGAAATACGGTGCTTTTTATAATGTGTCCTCCAATAAACACACAAGAGTGTTTTATATGGAACAGTCAAACAACAAATTATCACATCTTACCATATAATTTGTGGAAAAAGCAACATCCTGAAGAATTCAAAATAGACAGTTACAGTATGCCTATAAATAAAGCCAAAAACGCCAACCATTCCACAGTACAGTCCCAAGTGTGTACAATATTGCACATTGTACATTTTGGCCTATATATCCTGTACAATTAAAGGGATAATATCCAATGCTTATAGATACTATCAGGGGATTTAATAAAAGTTCTTCTAGTTTAAAATGGTATTCATTTTTCCCCAACCAATCAGATCTTATTTAACGTTTGAAAGCTAACATCTGATTGGTTGGGGCAAAATTAGAACCATTTTTAACGATAAAACTATTGTTGAATCTCCCTGTATAAAGGGTTAATATGAATTTTGTAATCAGATTTTCACGCTTCATGATGCAGTAAGCATTGGAATATGCTTACCACATTGCAGGAGTGTGGAAGGTAACAAGATCATTGAACTTACAATTGTCTCTTCCTATATGTTTTCTGTAGAATTTCATTCAAATCACAATGAAAAATGACAGCCCAATCTAGCAGATCTGTAAAACTTATCAGATTGATTGCAGTAAAACTGAAAAGCTATCAGTATACAGGCATCTTCAGTGCATCTGATTATCTTGGGAATCTGGCAGCAACTAGACCTGGAATTTATGGATTAAGAAATCCCAAGCACAAACAAAAATCCTGAAAGCTGAGTCTGGGTTTATAATATTCATAGCACATTTAGGGGTATGGCCTCTTAATCAGGTCTTTTGTAATTTTACTCTGTGCACTGGGTATGGCCTTTAGCATGTGCCCAAAAATAAGATATTCAAAGGTTCTGTCCACTGCTAGCTAAATTGTAGTGAACATCTGTTTGTTGTGTTAGATTTAAATCAATGCATATAAATATAGCTCAAAAATATATGAGCTCAAAAGGCAAGAGCCTTAAATTTCTATAACCATATGGGTGCCTCCGAGTGGCACCAATAATATTATTCCATATGTGCTGCTGTACTCGGCCAGTAGTGGGGGTCTTTAAATATTGGGGTATACTTACCAGTGACCCTCAGCTCTTGTTTAAGAATACAAAGCCCTTTTTTGCCCACAGGGACGGGAAAATATACACAGTATCCTAGTAAGGCTGATTTAAGGGACTTGACCTCCAGACAAATTCAATGTGGTTGGGGCAAGCTAAATTAGGGTGTTACAAGTGCAGTAGATGCCAAAAGTGCAGTGGATGCCAAACATGCAGGTCCATGCTAGTAGGGAGTCATACGGGACAAAGATTTAAGATTAAATACAGGCTGTCATATTTGTCTACTTATATAATTTATTTCATCGTGTGCTCATAGAGAGAAAGAGTGGCGAACCCTCATGCCTCTATATGTTCCATAAGTAAGGAAGCTAAGGGATTTCCAGGTTTGGGAGCTCTCATTGGCCAGACACTGTCGTTAGGCAAAGCACGGGGTGGCAAGCCTTAAATGGATGCCATCGACCATGTCCCGGGAAAGAGATGATGTAGGGATCGCAAGCGATTATTTGGTTTGTGCTGCCGATTAGTGTTTGTGGCAGTGTTGGGGGGCTCATTCCCAATTTTGCATCAGGGCCCATAAGTCTGTACTATGCCACTGCCCCCACTACTTGTGAAGTTTGAATTTACCAGGTGTTTAGCCACAGCCACAACTGGAAGCCACACTCACAATTGAAACCATGCTCACAACCAGAAGCCACGCTCACTTCACTGCGGCGGCGGTTGGAAGCACCTTTTTACAAATTTTTGTAAAAGTTCCTTGCGAATTGCACACATTGAGAGGCTCCTACTTTTCACTTTTCTTTACTTTCATCAGGCTCTGCAGGACACCATAAAAGCAGAGGGAAAGGTAAGCATTAATAATTATTAATTACCTTTATTAATTAATTAATTTCCAAAATCTTTCAAAAAGAATATTAAGCACTGCCCTATACGTACTATTCTGTCAGTCATCGTTTAAACATCTTTACAGTGTTTATCAAGCTTAACATTCTGCTATGGCATAGCTCTAAACATTTGCAACATGTATCATTTACTTCAGATGCTGACCTTGCAAATCAGCACTGAAGTAGAAGATACAATATACAATGTTGCTAAAAGATGGATAGGAGGTCATGATTCGTGATTTAAAAAAAAAAACGCAAATTCAAATTTGTAAACCCTCGAATTTGTGAACCACAAAAATTGCTTGTGAATAAAAAGAAAATTATTTTAAAATATGCTTTGGTTATACGTACTGTTACCCAGACCATTTGACTGGTCCCGAGCCATGTACACAAACATTCCATTGCTAATTATACCTTATATTAATATGAACTTTTAGATTTTATCTCCCATAGATATCTATAGGTCCGTTTTTTTCGTTTTTTTGAATTTTTAAATTTTTTTCTAAAATCCGAAAACAGAACGGAACTTACTGGTTTCTAACATCTCTAGTCTCTAACTGGGTACACACACTACAGATTTTTGAAAGATGACAGACAGGATCCGAGCGTTCTACCTATAGAAGAACACTCGGGAATGTATGTTTCCCTCGGCCGCAGCAGACTCCTCTATAGAAGTATATCGGTATTGGGGCTTTATCGCTAGTGTGGTGAGCTTTAAATTCCATTGTAACCCAATGTTTTTTCACATGCAAATTGGATTGCAATACACATTTCCCAGAGGTGAGAACCTAGTGGTTTATGTTTGCACCCCGAGGTTAACATAAGGGAAGGGGGTGGTTTTGGACTTTAGTTCTCCTGGTTTAGAGATTTGTTAGGGGGAGAATTAAGTTGCTGCAATGACAAAGAACAAAAGTTGTGATACCTTCATTGTGAGGCAGGAGTTGTATAGAACCCCCATAATTTCCCTAAAAAGTTGGTTATATATTAAACTATAACTGGTAAAATCAATTTCTTTTAAAACTTCTCTTTAGGGTGATGACTTTACAACAGGCATCAACATAACGGATGCCCGGGTGAGGTTGTGCACCATTTATTAATAAGAGACCACTTATAGATAATACTAGCAAAATACCCGCGCTTCGCAGCGGAGTGTATTGAAATAACGTTTTTAGTAAGAAAGCAATAATGTATGAAGATTGCTGTAATCACACTCGGCACTTGATATATTAAAGAAAGACAATTCAATAATCTTTACGATAATGCAACACTTATTAACTTTAATTTAATATTATATTTTTTTATTCAACTATGAAATTTTGGTGAAAATAACCCCCACCACCCCTCCCCGTCCGCCCCCAATACCCCCCACTATTCCTCTATGTCTACCCTCCAAACCCTTTCCCCTTACACCTCAGCCAGTCCACGCACACACCCTGAATTTTTGGAAAAATCGGTCCAGCCGTTAGTGTGCAGGAGTTCAAAATTCTATTCCCCCCCCCCCATTCACCCCCACCCTAAAAAAAATATTTCGTTAACCTTTTACTGGTAAAGGAGTATATGCATACCAAATTTTGGTTGAAATCAGACCAACCAGTCTGTGCAATGTCAGATACTCACCGTTACAGGTGCAATGTCAGATACTCACCGTTACAGGTGGAACATCGAAACGAAACATGCTTAACTTTTGTAAGTAAGGTGCAATGAATAGCCTGCCAAATTTAAGCAGTGTGCCTCCACGGCAAGTTGGAGAATTAGTGATGAGTGAGGCAAGTTGGAGAATTAGTGATGAGTGAGTGAGTGAGTGAGTGAGGGCGGCAAGTTGGAGAATTAGTGATGAGTGAGTGAGTGAGGGCTTTGCCTTTTCGAAACGAAACAGCTTAACTTTTGTAAGTAAGGTGCAATGAATGAGCCTGCCAAATTTAAGCCGTCTGCCTCCACGGCAAGTTGGAGAATTAGGATGAGTTAGTGATGAGTGAGTGAGTGAGTGAGGGCTTTGCATTTTCGAAACGAAACCTGCTTAACTTTTGTAAGTAAGGTGCAATGAATGAGCCTGCCAAATTTAAGCCTTCTGTCTCCACGGCAAGTTGGAGAATTAGTGATGAGTGAGTGAGTGAGTGAGGGCTTTACCTTTTCGAAACGAAACCTGCTTAACTTTTGTAAGTAAGGTGCAATAAATGAGCCTGCCAAATTTAAGCCGTCTGCCTCCATAGCAAGTTGGAGAATTAGTGATGAGTTAGTAATGAGTAAGTGAGTGATTGAGTGAGTGAGGGCTTTGCCTTTTCGAAACAAAACCTGCTTAACTTTTGTAAGTAAGGTGCAATGAATGAGCCTGCCAAATTTAAGCCGTCTGCCTCCACGGAAAGTTGGAGAATTAGTGATGAGTAGGCAAGTTGGAGAATTAGTAGTGAGTGAGTGAGTGAGTGAGTGAGGGCTTTGTCTTTTCAAAACGAAATCTGCTTAACTTTTGTAAGTAAGGTGCAATGAATGAGCCTGCCAAATTTAAGCCGTCTGCCTCCATGGCAAGTTGGAGAATTAGTGATGAGTGAGGCAAATTGAGAATTAGTAGTGATTGAGCGAGTGAGTGAGTGAGGGCTTTGTCTTTTCGAAACGAAACCTGCTTAACTTTTGTAAGTAAGGTGCAATGAATGAGCCTGCCAAATTTAAGCCGTCTGCCTCCACGGCAAGTTGGAGAATTAGTGATGAGTTAGTGATGAGTGAGTGAGTGAGTAAGTGAGGGCTTTGCCCTTTCGAAACGAAACCTTCTTAAGCTTGTGAAGGTTCTCATTCATCCAGGTCATGGTATATCTGTTGTATTCAATTAGATCAACTGGACTTGAAATGTAGTTCTTGAAGACGTTTCGCTAGTCATCCGACTGGCTTTCTCAATTCAGAATGACTTGTACAAGAATCTGTGGCAATTATGTGCCCTGGAAAATCCCAATTAGCATATCACAGCCAGGTGTTAAGGGTGTGATTGGATAGTGGCTAAGAGGTGTTATAGGAACGCCCAGAGTAAGGTGAATGGTGTCCTATGATGTGACATCTCTCTTCACTTGTATACCCACCAAGGAGGCTGTTGACATGGTGAGAAAACGGCTGGGCCAAGACAGCACTCTTACCAGCAGAACTGATCTCAACCCAGAACAGGTGTGTTCCTTGTTGGACTTGTGCCTGAATACCACCTATTTCAAATACAGGGATAAGTTCTATAAGCAAAAACATGGATGTGCTATGGGATCTCCAGTTTCACATTGTGCCAACCTTTACATGGAGGAGGTAGAAACACAGGCGCTTAATACCTTTAAGGGCATAGCACCCAGCCACTGGTTCAGATATGTTGATGGACACCTGGGTTAAAATCCACCAGAAGGAAGTACAAGCTTTCACAGAACACATTAATGCGGTGGACCAAAACATTAAATTCACAAGGGAAGAGGTACAAAACAACAAACTGGCTTTCTTGGACTGCTTGGTAGAAGTTAAGGAAAATGGTAAACTGGAAGTAGAGGTTTACAGAAAACCAACACACACACAGATCAGTTATTTGAGGTTTGACTCCCACCACCCTTTAGATCACAAGCTGGGTGTCATCAGAACCCTGCAACACAGAGCCGAGAACATCCCCACTACACAGAGGCGAAGGCTAAAGAAATGAAACATCTCAGAGGAGCCCTTAAACTTGTGATATCCAGACTGGGCCTTTGTCAAAAGAAGTAGAAGGAAAGAAAAGAACACGAATACCAACAGTGAAGGGAAAAGCAAGACAGGAGGAGAACATGGTCATCCCATATGTAGCAGGGGTCTCCGAGAAATTAAGAAGAATTTTCAAAAAACATCGTATCCCTGTCTGCTTTAAACCGAACAACACACTGAGGCAGCAATTGGTACACCGAAAGACCCAATACTAAACACAAGAAAAGCGACATCATATATGCAGTGCAGTGCAGTGAAGAATGCTCTGATTTGTAGTGTGGGGAGACCAAACAGCAACTGCATCAACGTATGGCCCAGCACAGAAGAGCCAATTCCTCGGGTCAGGACTCAGCCGTGTATCTGCATCTTAAGGATAAAGGACATCCTTTGAAGATTGTAATGTTACATACTGGCAAAGGAACGTGACTGGTTCAAGAGAGGTGTTAAGGAGGCCATTTATTGAAATAAAGAAACCAAGCCTAAATAGAGGTGGGGGGGTTCGACACCAACTGTCTGCCATGTACAATGCTGTTTTAAACACTTACTCGGGGCGTTCCTATAACACCTCTTAGCCACTATCCAATCACACCCTTAACACCTGGCTGTGATATGCTAATTGGGATTTTCCAGGGCACATAATTGCCACAGATTCTTGTACAAGTCATTCTGAATTGAGAAAGCCAGTCGGATGACTAGCGAAACGTCTTCAAGAACTACATTTCAAGTCCAGTTGATCTAATTGAATACAACAGATGAAACCTGCTTAACTTTTGTAAGTAAGGTGCAATGAATGAGCCTGCCAAATTTAAGCCGTCTGCCTCCAAACAAGTTGGAGAATTAGTGATGAGTTAGTGATAAGTGAGTGAGTGAGTGAGTAAGGGCTTTGCCTTTTCGAAACGAACCTGCTTAACTTTTGTAAGTAAGGTGCATGAATGAGCCTGCCAAATTTAAGCTGTTGCCTCCACGCAAGTTGGAGAATTAGTAATGAGTTAGTGATGTGAGAGTGAGTGGTTTGAGTGGGGTCTTGCCTTTTCGAAACGAAACCTGCTTAACTTTTGTAAGTAAGGTGCAATGAATGAGCCTGCCAAATTTAAGCGTCTGCCTCCACGGCAAGTTGAAGAATTAGTGATGAGTAGTGAGTGAGTGAGGGCTTTGCCTTTTATTAGTATAGAAGACAATTTAATAATCTTTACGATAATGCACACTCATTAACTTTAATTTAATATTATATTTTTATTCAACTATGAAATTTTGGTGAAAATACCCCACACCCCCTCCCAGTCCGCCCCTAATATCCGCCACTATTCCTCTCTGTCCACCCTCCAAACCCTTCCCCTTACGGTCCAGCCGTTAGTGTGCAGGAGTTCAAAATTCTATTCCCCCCCATTCACCCCCACCCTAAAAAAAATATTTCGTTAACCTTTAACTGGTAAAGGAGTATATGCATACCAAATTTGGTTGAAATCGGACCAACCAGTCTGTGCAATGTCAGATACTCACCGTTCAGGTGCAATGTCAGATACTCACCGTTACAGGTGAATTTCGAAACGAAACCTGCTTAACTTTTGTAAATAAGGTGCAATGAATGAGCCTGCCAAATTTAAGCCGTGGCCTCAACGGCAAGTTGGAGAATTAGTGATGAGTGAGTGAGTGAGTGAGGGCTTTGCCTTTTCGAAACGAAACCTGCTTAACTTTTGTAAGTAAGGTGCAATGAATGAGCCTGCCAAATTTAAGCCGTCTGCCTCCACGGCAAGTTGGAGTATTAGGGGTGAGTGAGTGAGTGAGGGCTTTGCCTTGTATTAGTATCGAAACAAACCTGCTTAACTTTTGTAAGTAAGGTGCAATGAATGACCTGCCAAATTTAAGCCGTCTGCCTCCACGGCAAGTTGGAGAATTAGTGATGAGTTAGTGATGATGAGTGAGTGAGTGAGGGCTTTGCCTTTTCGAAACGAAACAGTCTTAACTTTTGTAAGTAAGGTGCAATGAATGAGCCTGCCAAATTTAAGCCGTCTGCCTCCATGGCAAGTTGGAGAATTAGTGATGATTGAGGCAAGTTGGAGAATTAGTAGTGAGTGGTGAGAGAGTGGTGAGGGCTTTGTCTTTTCGAAACGAAACCTGCTAACTTTTGTAAGTAAGGTGCAATGAATGAGCCTGCCAAATTTAAGCCGTCTGCCTCACGGCAAGTTGGAGAATTAGTGATGAGTTAGTGATGAGTGAGTGAGTGAGTGAGGGCTTTGCCTTTTCGAAACGAAACCTGCTTAACTTTTGTAATAAGGTGCAATGATGAGCCTGCCAAATTTAAGCTGTCTGCCTCCACGGCAAGTTGGAGAATTAGTGATGAGTTAGTGATGAGTGAGTGAGTGAGTGAGGGCTTTGCCTTTTCGAAACGAAACCTGCTTAACTTTTGTAAGTAAGGTGCAATGAATGAGCCTGCCAAATTTAAGCCGTCTGCTCCCACGGCAAGTTGGAGAATTAGTGATGAGTGAGTGAGTGAGTGAGTGAGGGCTTTGCCTTTTATTAGTATAGATAGAGAGGAAAAGTGCCATTGCAATGGTAGCACAGAAGGTGGTTAATTCAGCCCAGACAAAGAGGGAATTACAAGGTTTGGAGAAGAAGTTGAAGCATCTTAATAAACTAAATCAAATCCTCACAAATACTGAGACTCAGGTAACTGCTGCTGAGTTATTTAGAAACACTGCCCTTAATGTGCCTAAAATGATAAATTCCCTGGTATAAGGTATAGTACCATGTGTTTTGCACCCCAGATGCTTGTGCCACCTATACTATGGATGGCTTTGTGCAAAGTAAACCTCAAAGATTATGGTGTTCTAGTAGATAATAAATTTTACAAACCCCCAGTAAGCCACATTTGGAAAATGCGGTGCCGTTTCGGAATCCTGTTCAGAGAAGTGCAACTAAATTAATAGGGGAATGAAAAGGCTTGACTATGCAGACAGATACATCAATGGGCTGTACATAAACTCTCTGGTGCATTGTTCAAAAAGATAATTTAAGAGGACATGCAGCTATGCTTTAAGATTAGTAGGAAAAAAAATCTGTAGTTTTCTTTCGTAGTTTTGGTAATATCACGTTTATTGGATAGCCTTAAGACTTCAAGACTTCAGCCCTAGGCCCTACCAGAGCAGTAGAGCTGTCTGGGGTCTCATTGTACAACCCCAAAATATTATAAAAATATAACAACACACATACACAAGGTGTACCCATAGAAAAAAGACCCATCCTCCAATACATACAAAAGGCCCCTGCACAACTGTAAACAGCCCTGAGTTGTTATACAGATGCACAATCTGATTATCTCCATTGTGACAGATTACGTTTTGACAGATATCCATGCCCTGACCCCATACTTTCCTGTTTTGTATCTGGACCAACCAGCTGCTTTCCTGAAATAAACAAGGCTTTGACAGCAACACAACCCCCCCCCCCCCCATATCAGGATACAACTACCAACAACTTTAGGCCTCTCACCGCTCCCCTACCATTCATATTTCTGAACTGTTAAATGTGTTCCACTCCTAAGAAAAGCATCAAGGTTAGGAATTGGGGCAAAATGACAGACTGAGCAACACAAAATAGCTGCTAATCAGAAAATCTTGATCTAAACTTTCCCTTTAAACAACTTGGGAATGACATTTCATCAAGCAAGCTAACACAGTCAGCTTAACAAAATTTGAATCACTTTTATGTTCAGTGAATTTTTTGTGGTCTTGTGCCATAAGAAAAAGAAATACTTTACCAACAACGATAATAAAAATGAATGATTTTTTGGAATTAAGCATATTTTTATAATAAAAAAAAAACCTGATAACTAATGTAATGTGTTATTTGAACCCAGGGTGGCCAGATTCTTTCAGACCTTACAATATAATATTTTATTTTAGATACCTATGTTAACAAGTCAGGATTATGCTACAATGTTGAATCATACCAAAGTAAGTGTCATGACAGTGTTTGCCCACTGTTGTGGATACAGTGCATTATTTTTTTAAAATTATTCATAGTTACCAAGTCTTGGCTGCTGTAAAAGTCAGGGAGTTGCTGTAAATATTTTCTTTCTAAATAGATCGGTTCTTTTTAGCTGAAATCAGTTTTTTTCTGGGGTTGGCAGAGGGCTGTGGCAATGTAAAAGAGGTACTTCAGTTTAGGTAAGTGATGGTCTAGAACCCTTGACTCTATGTGTAAAGGCTGTGTTGGTCTCCATTGAGAGGTGCTTATAAATGTGGAAATGTAGATTATACCAAAGCTGCTCCCTCCCTTAAAACTTATGCACCCAATTGAATTACTTATATTCTGTAGTATTCAGTTAGATCACTGTACTTCTCATCTGACTGCCTTTCTCAATTTAGAATGACTTTTACAAAAAACGGGACCACCTGAAAGTAAGATGTTTATGGTATTGAAACTACTAGTCTTCCTCCAAATCGATCTGCCAAAGCAATCCGAAAGAAACATGAAGAGAGGCATTAAGATATGAATTGTATTAAATAATACAATATATATATATACTAGCAAAATACCCGCGCTTCGCAGCGGAGATGTATTGAAATAACGTTTTTAGTAAGAAAGCAATAATGTATGAAGATTGCTGTAATCACTCAGCACTTGATATATTAAAGAAAGACAATTCAATAATCTTTACGATAATGCAACACTCATTAACTTTAATTTATATTTATTTTTTTATTCAACTATGAATTTTTGGTGAAAATAAAAAA